>JARHVA010001355.1:3102500-3122500 GCA_037957365.1 Torreya grandis
TTTATTTTTTATTTTTTCATAAAATTGCACTTAAATATTGTTTATTTATTATAAGTCATAAGGGCCTCTTAGTTAGCTTCATTGCATCACATAGGTAAGTGAGGTAAGTTTTCTAACCCTCCTTTTCATTTTAGTGTGCCACTACTAAAAAAAACCCTCAAAAACTCATGATGAGGTGTTCTCCCAAGAGTGTAATATGTATGCACTCAAATTTTTCATGGTGCAACATTTCAAAAAAACCTAAGGATGATGAGATTATCTCCACTAAAACATGCTCAGAACTGATCCTCTCCCTCTTGCTAGTATTTTGCCTCTAATTTTTAAAACTTGTAAGCTGTGATGAGAATTCATGGTGGTTTATGAAACCACCCTGGTATTTTTCATTACCACCATGGCGATTTAGTATACTACCATGACAATAGGTATAAATGTCGTATAGATAATTGGTTTCATTACCATTGAAATGCGTCTAAAACTAATTCTAGATATTTGTGTTTTTATGCATTTTTTATGATTTTAGTTATATTTTATTATTATTTTCTATTTAATTCACCTTAATTATTACCCAATACACATTTACTCTTGGCTATGTCAATATTGATCACTTCCAAGTTAAATCTAACAATATTCTAGTCAAGCTTCAGTTAACTCTAACTTACAACTTCTTTTTCTTCCTTTTGGTGTTTTGGGCTAGAAAAATTGTATTAGAGATTGGATTCTAAATTTTTTACTAAACTAAAATCCACCTTATTTATTTTTAATAACTTTTTTCAATCTTCATAATAGTCTTTTGGTCATTTACACAAGTTGGAGAGAGTTACTCATGAATTTGTAGCTAGTACCCTATCATTTCTTAAAATAACTATCCATTATTCACATATTTATTCCATAATTTCTATTATTTATCTCTATCTTATTTATTTTAATCTCTTGGGACAATTATATGGTCACCATTTTAGTAACATATAAGGAACTAGTAACCCAAAGAATCAACATTTCCATCAACTCCTTATCCTTCACTTGATATTAGTTTTTGTCAAGTTGGATTATTTATTTTATTGTTTGTTTTGATTAATTATTTATTTATTAAATTATATTTATTTATTATTATAGTCATTTTAATTTTAAAATATTTATTTATAAAAAATCCAAAGTAAATGATCTCCTCTCTCTCTTCTTACATTGGGAAATTAGTTTCGTCATCTTAGTTGTATTTGCACATTATAAATTTCAAAGACTAGTAGTTTTATCATTAGATCTAAGATAAATAGGTTATTATTAAAATTATATACAACTAATCAAAGACATTTAATTTTTTTTTCATGTCACACATTCTCATACACACACAAAACCAATAGACAAATTGCATACACAAAAACTAGAAAACCAGAAACTAAGTATCTTAAATTACTTTGCTTCCTTGCATGGTATTTAAAGTTATTTTAATTCATAAATAGATTTTTTTTATTTTATTTCATTCAAATAAATACAATTTTAGTTTCAGATATAGTTATAAAAAATAATATAAATCTCAAAAAAATAGATATTAGCTTGCAAACATAAACTAGATCTTGAACATAGAAGTTGTATTGCATATGCAAAATTTGAGTTTTAAATCTAGTTTTTATATTTTAATGTTCAATATTAGTGGTGTAAATTATAATTTAATATCATTTTCATTAAAATGGTAAAAATTAAATCTTTCATTTTAGTTCATGTAGGTGAAATAATGAATTCTCAAAAATAAGGAAAAATCTAAAATCAGTAGTTGAATTGTTATTTTAAATTTCAATTTTATGTAGCATTTAAATCTTAAAATATCAATAAAATACCCAAAAGATAAAAATCTTTCATTTACTTTGTTTCTAATAATATTTATTTTATAAAGTAGTATAGTTTTCTGTCAAATTTCAAAGCCATGTTGAAGACATAAAACAAGCTCAAACAAACCTTGTCTATATGAGAATAAGATGAAAATATTATTAAAACACAACTTTAAAAACAATAAGTAAACATCTCACCAATAAAATAAAAAACATACACTTCAATTTCCCAATAAATGTTACCTCACTCTTGGTTGATGCTTCCATAAAAAGCAAATATCCACATAGTAGGAACATTTCCTACAGTGTCCTCTCACATACTGACAAAAAACATCTAATGTGACATTAAACTAGAACTTAGAATATAATTTTTACATTTGAATTCTCTCCTAAACCTCATAGTTATCCAACTTAATTATCTTTATAATAAAAACCTCCCAATAGAGTCACTAGTAGTGAGACTTATCTACATAATAACCCACTAAAACAACAACCTATAAATATGAGACCCATTTCACCTTTTATCCTTGGGTCTAGCCTCATCATATCTCATTCTATTTATGAATTAAATTGAATGGAAATAGCCAAATTTATAGATCTAACTAAATTCCAAGGGTCCTTCAACCTACAATTTCCTAGTTTATTGAGACTGGCATAAAACAAGAGCCTAATTACCTTGTCCTTGCCCATTCTAAGGGTTATTTAAATTACATCACATCCCAATTCACTGCCATAAATGAGAAGTATAATGGAGGTGAATTATTTTGGTATCACCAAAATTATCCTTTTATACACATTTCTCAAAACCGTACTCCTATAACTCAACTTAATCAACCAACTCTTATATCTCTTCCTGTAAGAATACCTCAACCAAACCAAAACATGAAACCAAACCCATATAACACTCATTCGATTATCCATCCATCATTTATCTTATCCATACCTTAATAATTTGAGTGCATGAAGTTCAAAATGTTACTTTTTTCATGTAAAGGTACATTATTAAATCTTATGAAGGAAAATTAAAAATTTATTTTGTAATTGCCTCTCAAGCCAAAAGGTTGCTTAATTCTAGTGGGAAGTTTTCTTTACTTATTATAAGTGATATACAATATAAATAACTCACTACACATAAGAATCATAGCATGTTTGATAATAAAAATTATAATTAAATTGGAAAGTTAGTGTAATAATCTAAGGAAGTTTTCAAAGGTCCCATGGAAATGCCACTTATGAGGATGGTTGAGCTTGAAATTTAGTTACTAACAAATTATCATCTTTGAAATCTAGGTATCTATTGGTAACCTTGGTAGATGAAAAATAGGTAAAAAAAATAATTATAGTATTTGATTAATCAAGGTATAATCCATCCTCATACTTATCATTATAGTTTTCTTATTTTTCTAATACCTAACAAAAATTATTCATGGATAATGTGTATTGATTATATAGATCTCAATATAATCACTTGTTAAAGGTAAAAACACTGAGGGGGGTGAATCAGTGAGCCCAAATAATCAAACTTAAATTATGATCTTTTTAAACACTTAATTAGTTACCACAAGCATTCATGAATCATGCATAACATTCAAATCAATGAGTAAGAGAGATAATTCGATATCAATCACATAACACAAGACATATGTAGGAAACCCTCTTGGGGGAGAAAACCCACTAAAACCTATAATTAGGCTACTATCCTATAATAACAAGATCTAATTTTGACCATCTACAAATGATTAATGAACAACAATCCTTATTTAGTGAGACTACAATCCCACAAGGTGCTGCTACACCTGTCTAGCTAAGTTGCAACAACAACCAAACCTTTTAGTAAGTTTCACCTTTAAAGGAGGATACAACCACTTTAGATGTTGAGCTACCACAACAACACCTATGAACACATCTACCTTTACATTGATGTATTCAACACCTAGTGATGGACCACTGATTATCACTCTTCACCTTTGCTCATACTCAAATAACAAGAGAACTATTTTGCCAACAAAATTATGACCAATTGGTCATACAAATAGTCCTCAATCTATTATTTTATTCAATTAATCCTTAGGGCACTCTATCCCTCCCTCAATATATAATTCACACACACAAGCCTCTCTCAAATAGCCTCTTGAGCATACTCACCCATTCTGCCTCTTCTAGGCTTATTGGGTCCAATGACCTATATGATCATGTTCAACACCTTTCTTAGACTAGCATGTATGATCCTCATCACTATTTTTTGGTCCTTACTAACCTATACCTTCTCTTTCAAGGTTATCTCCTTCACTTGGCTCCACACTCGTACTTCCTCATGTCAATCTTACAAAAACCCAAAAATCACCACCTTTGATTTCACTATTTATAGAACAATCATGATAACCACCATCTTAGTCATCCTTTAGGCATGCCTTAACCCTTGAGGTAACTGTCACATGAAGACATGGCTAAAAACAATCTTCATAGGACGGCCATAGCATCTATGGGTTACCCTTAAGGAACTACACCTTTTAATAAGGCCCTTGTAGCCCTTATAGGTCTCATGTGAACCCATCCACTTCTTTAACACTCCCTCAAGAAAATAAATAACATAAGACCACTTTTAAATACATGGGTCCACTCTTTATATCCCTTTTGACATCCTCAAATGATCATATAGTCATCTTACAAACAACTTAAACAAAGACTTGGTGTACATAGTCACCATGAACAAACATACAATCAACTTATTAATCATTATTCTTAATCAAGATAGATTGATCACACCTCAAAAATCCATACAGAGCATCCTCATAGAGTTTACAACACTCCCTAATAGCTAAGTTATCATGAGACATTGAAATACCATCAATATAAGCTAAAATATCCTTCTTGGATCACTTTCATAATAAACCCAAACAAATAGTCAACTTTTAGGCTCAATATCATTGACTGTATACACTTCTAGATATTCAAATTAGGTTCATTAGATGATCCATGGAGTCCTCTTCATCTTTTATTTTTAAATAATAGTAAATTTGACTTTTCTTGAAAGATATGGACAAAATACAAAGCTCTAGTTTTTCCTATGTTAAATTTAAATATTTGAATTCAAATGGTCACAGTTAAACTTTGACTACTTTACAATCATCTCATATCCTTGTTATTTAGATCAAATATGCACCATCAATTTTATCCAAACATTAATGTGTAGTCCACCAAATTCAAGTGTTAAACATTTGATAGTTGACCACATCTCATGTAATCTGGATACTTTGACTCAATGCACTCCATTGATCTCTATAGATCATCCAGGTCATTAAAAATCAATTCTCACTATTCGATAAATCTATATGAATTCCCACTCACCATTGGATCATTATCTTGTACCTTTGCTTAGTCATTAAACATCATGCACCTATCCTCAGCTTGCTACTTCCTAACTTATTGGAGCAATGTGTACCATTGATCTTGCTCAAGCTTTAAATCTTTCAAAAATGACTAAGTATGGGGACCCTTTTGATATTCTTGAGTAGCCATTTTTCACCTTAATAACTTATTTTTCACATTGATGCAAGATCTTAAATATAGACTAGATGATCTCCTCATATAGGAGAATCCAACTATGTGACATACTGTTCTTAGAACCCCCATGTGTGATAGAAATAACACCATTAAAATGCCTTGATGTGCGAGATGATGTCTACTACTAGACCCAAAGTGTCTACATGAAAACTACGATCAACCAGATGAATTTCACTTGTGTACTAATCTAAAAATTGGATTTACCCCCTTAGATAAATCAAATAGTTTAAAAATAAATTAGATAATATAAAATATCAATTCCTTTGAATACATAGAATTGGCTTTGGAATATTCTCAATTTCCTTTTAAATCCAATAGAAATTGGACTTATTGTTCTAGAAATGAATATGAATTAATAAAAACTCTAAAAACTCATTTTTAAATCAAAACTCCTATTTTGAAACTGATCCGTGAACAGTAATTATTTCCCTGCTAATAAATACTATTTTATTCAAAATGAATTTTAAAATATAATAAGTCATTTTCCAAAATTTAATAAAAAAAGAATTGACTTTTAAATTTGAATGTGAACTATTTGAACAATTTTAAATATGAGTATTTTGAAAACTCATACAACTCTATTGTTTAGTTAAACCATTCCACTCATATTTTCATCCCTTCAAATATCTCTTAATCAATTTCCCATAATTTATTTCTAAATGTCAGTGAATAATTTAAAATTAATGAAATATTAAAAAACTACAAAAATAGAGAAAACAGATTGTTTACGGGTTTCCCAATTGGCTACATCCTCAGGTTCATTTGAACCATTCCATTATAAATAAGATGTAAACACATAATTTAAAACTTACATCCTTGTATGGTTTAATAAAACTTATAGTTTGTATGATATGAACTAATATATAATATGAAAATGTTTTTTCTCTTCAACTAAACAAATATCTATGAGTGCTTATAGCTCTCCTAAATGGGATAATTAATTCTCTTAACCATAGGAAAAATAATCTCAAAGGATTTATAATATATCTTTGGTTTTTAAAAATCTCTATAATTTATACAAAATGAAAAGGACTTAGGAATGGACAAATTAAAACATTGTCAATTCTCTAAATTAAATAACCTATGTTCTTCAATAAAAATAAACCTTCATCTGTATGGCCCATCTATGCTTGAAAATCCTAATAACATTCCTTCTCTGTCAAAAAATAAGCACCCCATGCCCTTCTCTATTGGTTTCCCGCTTTCTATAAGTTGCTCTAGATTAATAAAAATCCTCAATATATAAAAATTGTCATATAGCCAATGTTGGCTAACAATTTTCTATTTCTACTCAAAGTATGGTTAAACTCTAAATAGACTCCATGCAAAATAAAAGAACAAAATCCCATAATTTATGGGAAGTTCCAATGCCTTGCTTTAATAAATAAATCACTTGTCTAAACAAAAGAAATGCATAACCTTCCATTTAATTTGTTGACCATGCAAAAGGAAAAATGGAAGATTCACATGGAGTTTAGCACCAAACATAAAAATATGAGGATATGTGCATGTAATTGTTTATTAAAACATATCCATGTAAAACAAATTCACCCCTATCCAAAACCATTGACCCCTTTTAAAATGGATAGCTACATGGGTAAGTGGAGAGAAATTTTAGTGGAACTTAGGTTTTAAAAAACATATCCCATGGTTTTAGAAAAATATCCATTGATAATTAAAAAATAATGAATAATCATCCATCCATATGGAAGTGGGGATAAGTTTAATTTGGGGACTTGGGTTTATAAATAAGATATCCAATGGTAGATTAAAAACCATAGTAAATAGGATATTTAAATGGAGGATATAATTATATTTGGATTTTAATTTTAAAAACGTATCCCATAACCATAAAATAAGATATTAGGATTATTTTGAAAATGGGAAAATGGAGGAATTATGGTGGAAATAATTAATTGGATATGTGGAAGGAGTAAATAAAAAGATATATTGGAATATTTCCATGGCTTAATAGAATTATGTTTTAAAGTTGGTAACATTAGATGTTGAATGGTTACGGGGTAATGTGGGTAAATGACCAGTTTGGTTCTACATCTGCAACACAACACCCATTAACAACATAATAAAATAATTTCAATATAAAAATTAATTGTATCAATCTTTATATTTTTCCCACATGTCAATTTTCCATTATGATATTTGTCTTTTCCACATTTTTTTGAACCATAAAAAAAATCCTCTAGATCAAACCTTCCCAATAAGAGGCTTTTGGTCTCCAAAAGTCTAAATAATCCAACTGACCAAAAAATATCTATGAATTCTCTTCTTGCCATTGAAAATCTTCTTGCAATGCTTCCAAATACATAGGAGCCAAAAATAGCATATGAAGGAGTTATGAAGTTAGTCTATCAAAATGATGCAATAAAACTTCATTTGAAAAAATATCAGTGAAATAAGACATTATAAAAACTTCCCTATAAGAAGTCAACTATCCAATTGAAACTGTAAATTGATTATGGAGAGTAAAAAAAACTCTTTACCCATTCTGCGAAAATGACCTATTGCCCAAAATAGTCACAACATCTACCAGATTCTCTCAACCCTTGCACTACATGAAGGCTAATGTGTTCTCCTTATTATATCCAATATCATATAAGGGAAATAAAAAATTTCATAATAAATGGTGTCATAGATCACCTATGTACAAAAATACCTTATAGGACTTGTTAATAAAATGAAAATTTATATACTTGTATTTATAAACATTGCCCAAGATATAATGGGACAAATGTATAAGTATAAAAATGTGTAATTAATTATTAATCTTAAGGTTACTGATGTACAGTATGCACAAATAAGAGCCTCTTTACAAACTCAAAAAATCTACAACTATAAGACATATCACAAACATGAGGAGAAAACTAAGAATTTTAATCCTATCTCGAAGTTCCCTCACTATTGATTGCTCCCCAATTCATACCTCCACATCTCATCCAAAAGAGTTAGTTTTCCTAAAAAGTTCATCAAAATAGAAAATTGAAATAGGAGATAGAAAATTTTCTTCAAAACACATGTTTATCAAAATTCCTTTCCTGAATTTGATAGTTAGGAATTACTTGAAATAGTGTTTGAAGTGATAATTAAGCATACTATGCAATACTATAGATATGCTGATCAAAACTATCCAATTAAACCATTTAATCCCTAAGGGTTATTCCCTCTTTATGATTTCCATAACTAAATATGAGGGGTTTCATCTTATTCAAAACTCTATCTTAATAAGAGTCAGATGATCCATATTTCAATTTCAAAAAGTCTTTAAAAACAATTTCAAACAAAGATATATTTTACTCCCAAAGCAACCTTACATAAAGGATTCAACCAAAAATTATGCAAACATAGTTATGTTTGAAAATAATTTATACCTCTGAAAAACATATAAATTGTACCTACTGAGTACTAGTTGACATATTGTTTGTGTCTTAAACAACTTCTTGTTTGCTTCCTGCAACTCTTAACAAAGCTATGAAAAATAAACTGACTTATGAACCAATTAAAACTCAATCCATAAAATGCAAATACCTATTCAATTTCTTACCATGGAATTGGTCTTTTCACTTGTTTCTATAAACTTACAAAATATGATTAGTTATTCAAAAATAAAGGCTACATAATTAGTTATCAAAGACCAAAATATTATGTCAATACCAATATGAAATCAGATTAACAACATACCTTATTCTACTCTTTGTATAAGAATGGCATATGACTACAACGAATTCCTTTTGGATGTGCATCACTAAAAATGCATTGCATTTTATCCAAATGTGTCTTAAGGAATAAAGGTTGATCCTTTCATGACATCATCTCACACATCAAGTGATTATGTGATGTTCATCATCTGTGTTGATCTTGTAGCACTAGTGATTCTATAACCTTGGATGCTAGAAGCTTGTCTTCTTTTAGTGAATTGGAACAACTTCCAATTTTCTTTTACACTAGCCAACCTACATAATCAAATCAAATAGAACAATACCAATATCTAATATCCAAAAATTCCAAATTGAATTATATCAATAACTGAAGCAAGTCATGTATCAACCTGTTTTGATACCAAAAATAATCTAAAAATTGGATTTACCCCCTTAAATAAATCAAATAATTTTTAAATAAATTGGATACTAAAAAATATCAATTCCTTTGAATACATAGAATTGGATGTAGAATATTCTCAATTTCCTTTTAAATCAAATAGAAACTAGATTTATTATTCTAGAAATGAATATGAGTTAATGAAAACTCTAAAAACTCATTTTTGAATAAGAAATCTTGTTTTCAAACTGATTCATGAATAGTAATTATCCCCTTGATACTATTTTATTTAAAATGGATTTTAAAATATAATAAGTCATTTTTTAAATTTAATAAAAAAGAATTGACTTTTAAATATAAATGTGAATTATCTAAACAATTCTGAATATGAGTATTTTGAAAACTCATACAACTATGTTGTTTAGTTAAACCATTCCATTCATATTTTTATCCCTTCAAATATCTCTTAATCAATTTCCCATAATTAATTTTTAAATATCAATGCATAATTTAAAACTGATGAAATACTAGAAAACTAAAAAAATAGAGACAAGAGATTGTTTATGGGGTTCAAAAATTGGCTATGTCTCTAGGTTCATTTGAACCATTCCATTATAAAATAGATGTAAATACAAAATTTAAAACTTAAATCCCTATATGGTTTAATAAAACTTGCAGATTTGTATGATATGAAGAACTCATCTACAATATAAAAATGTTCTTCTCTTGAACCAAATGAATATTTGTAAGTGCTTATAGCTCTTCTAAATGAGCTAATTAATTATCTCAATCAAAGGAAAAATACTCTGAAAGGGTTTATAATATATCCTTATCTTTTACAAATATCTATAATTTTTACAGACTAAAAAGGACTTGGGAATGGACAAATTAAAATGTAGTCAATTCTCTGAATTGAATAACCTATGTTATTCAAGAAAAATAGACCTTCATTTGTATGGACCATCCATGCTTGAAAATCTTAGTAACATTCCTTCTCTATGAAAAAAAAAGCACCATGTGTCTTTCTCTATTGGTTTCCCACTCTCTATAAGATGCTCTAGAATAATAAAAATCTTCAATATATAAAAATTGTCATATAGCCAATGTTAGCTAATAATTTTCTATTTCTACCTGAAGTACGGTTAAACTCTAAATAGACTGCATGAAAAATAAAATAATAAAACCCCTTAATTGATGGAAAGTTTCAATGCCTTGCTTTAATAAATAAAGTGCTTATCTCAATAAAAGTAATGCATAACCTTCCATTTAATTTGTTGACCATGCAAAAGGAAAAATGGAAGATTCATGTGGAGTTTAGTGCCAAACATAAACATATGAGGATATGTGCATTTAATTATTTATTAAAACATCTCCATGCAAAAAAAAATTCCCCCATCCAAAACCACTGACCCCTTTTAAAATGGATATCCACATGGGTAAGTGGAGATAAAGTTTAGTGGAACTTAGGTTTTAAAAAACATATCCCATGGTTTAAAAAAAAAATCCATTGATAATTAAAAAACAATGAATAAACATCCATCCATCTAGAAGTAGGGATAAGTTTAATTTTGGGACTTGGGTTTATAAATAAAATATCCAATGGTACATTAAAACCCATATTAAATAGTATATTTAAATGGAGGATATAATTAAATTTGGTTTTTAATTTTGAAACATATCCCATAACCAAAAAATAAGATATTAGGATTATTTTGAAAATGGAAAAATGGAGGGATTACGATGGGAATAATTAATTGGATATGTGGAAGGAGTAAATAAAATGATATATTCAAATATCTCGATGGCTTAATAAAATTATGTGCTAAAGTTGGTAACATTGGATGTTGAATGGTTATGAGGTAATGTGGTTAAATGGCTGATTTGGTCTTATATCTGCAACACAATACCCATTATCAACATAATAAAATAATTCTAATATAAAAAGTAATTGTATCAACTCTTTATATTTTTTCCATGTGTCGATTTTCTATTATGACATTTATCATTTCCACATTTTTTTTAAACCATAAAAAATCTTTCAGATCATGCACACAATCTCTCAAAGCATAGATAACATCTTAGGGATTTATTTCACATGATCCAATCACCATATTCATCCCTGAACATCTATAACCATGTCAATATTGAAGATCAACCTAACCACCTTCAAGCATACAAGAACAAGCACCTTGCATACTTTGGCATTGTCACTTAGGCTATCAAAGCACTTCATCCACTCACCAGAGCATCTCCATGACACCACCATGACATCATTGTGATAACTCTCCAAAAATCTCCCCCTTAGTCATTAATGTCAACACCCATCAATATAGTAATATACAAATCACCTTCTCTCTCTTCAAAGTACTCCCAAAATAAGAACTTTCCACAATAATAACTTTCTCTCCCTTTGATACAATTAAAAAGTGGGAATAAATGATCCTAATAACCTAAAAAGACTATTAAAATAGTAAAATACCATATTATAAATATGATACAAATTCCCCCTTACCTTGAGCCTACCTCTTTTGCCTTGACAAACTTCCTCTTGCTCCATGCCAACACTCTCTTCAACCAAGCACTACAACAAATGAAGAAAGAACACACAAAAAGTATAAATATGATGGAACTTATCAAGAAACATCTAGGTGGGACTCCCCCTAATAACTCTAAGAAATTTCACCTTCTGAGCATCTTCATATCTCCACACACCATGAAGAATCACCACACATGCTTTCTAGCCTTGTCTCTCAAGCTACCATAAGGACCACCAATAGAACTTCATGCCACTCATCAAATAAGAAAATGCACTAAAACAACTTGAGAACTCACATTAAAACACATATATCTTTCTCTTTTGGAGAAACTGATCATAAATCATCTCTTCAAACTAGGCCTATCTAGCCTCCTTGTAGCCCTACTTGGAACTTATAGAGCCTATAATTTTTAATAGACACATCTTCAAAATATAAAAATTCATAAATGTAGTACTCTCATATTCCCCCTCAAGCACACAAATTTTCATCACCAATATCATCTTTTGTAACATACTTCCTTCATAAACCTACTATCTAATTAACCCTCCATATTGACAAAAAGTTGAATAACTTGATAATCACAAACCTTCAATTCTCTATGAATATTTATTTGACCACCCATTTGGCCCATTAAACATATTAATAATCCTTAGACCTCAATTCACAAGTCAAACCACTTTTCTAGCATGTCTTAAAACCCTAGAATTTCAAAACAAGTAGGTTTAACAAACCTCCTTCTGGTCAATGCACACCTCCAAAACTACTTACACACCTCTATTCACCCATCAAAAAAATTTGGAATAAGATATGGGCTTACAAACCATTGAGAACCCATACATATTATAACACTTTTTAGGCCTACTTGCCCTTAAGCTAAAAAATTGAGAAAACCAAGAGCACTAAATTTTTTTAATTGGCACTTACATACCTATAGAGCACAAAAACACCTAGAGTATATAAAATATAAATTCACATACCTTTTTTAGCACCAACTATTTTTTGAAAATTTCATCAATCTCATTAAGCCACTTGAAACCACCCATTCTAACTCTATACTATAGTTCCTTCACAAACCTCTAGAGCTAACAAATGAACTTGTTGCTCCCCCTTAACCAAATACCTTCTATGTTTGGCATTATCATCTTGAGCACATAAACTTTCTTATCCACACCTTATTTATCATATTCAACTACTCAGTCCTCTAATCCTAAGATCTGACCAATTACAAAGCTCCCCCCTAACTTCATGCTTCATTAGGAACATGACATCTTTAACAAGTCTTAAAATACTTTATACCAGAGCATCCAACCCATTATAAAAAAGCTAACTCCTTCTCAATATAGGACCACTAATATTATTTACAAGCTTATTTACATACCTTATTTACATACCATCTCATCAAACAATATCTGATAACCACCAAGTTTCCTCTAACTGACATGTGTCTCCTTAAAGCCTAGATAGAGACACCCTTTTGACATAGTGAGACTAAAAGTCCCAAAACTTAGGAGACTCCCATATCTCCATATCTTTATCTAATTTGTGTTCCTACTTGACTTTAACTAAATCCTTGACTTCATTCTTTTCTTCAAATTTGTCAACAAATGTTGTCAATGGAAACTCTTGACTCTCCTTTATTTTTGATCCTTTTTCCACCTTGACAAACAATCCATCAAGACTCTTAGAATCAATAGGGTTAGTCTTATTAGTCTTTAATACCTTAGGTATCCATAACATAGTTTGACCCTTCTTGTCTTTTGCATCCATCTTTCCTACTTGACCTTTGAGTTTAGATTGATCTGTAACATAGCCCTCTAGAGCAACTTTCTTATCAACCTTTGGACTAGTGTGACTATCATTGATAATCTTTAGTTTCCTACCTGAGTTTATCATTTCTCAAACCTTTTAGGAGATTTATATCCTTTGACATACTTTTAATACCTCTTAATAACTTTTGGATAGAATCTATAAATATGTTCACTCTTATGACAACTAAAACAAATAACATCATCTAACATACCTCTTGACTGATTTGAGTTAACATTTCTCCAAGTCCAATTTCTTCTTCTTCCAAGGCTCCATGAGGACACATTATTGACTTAATTCCTTTTACAATCCTTAGATTTATGACCATACTTATTACATGTATAACAATGACCATGAAATAAACTAACATACCTTGAATTTTTGGTTGTCTAACATACATTCTTGCATTTATTTTCAAGTTTGTAATCTATTTGACTTGTTTAGACTTCTCATGATCCTTTCTTAGCTTATTCAATTTGTCTATGAGTTGTTCATGCTCATTATTAAACAATTTTATCTTAGTTTTCATCTCATCATACTCACCTTGCCTTTAACTCATTTTGACATTTGCTTCTTCTAACTGAGTCTTAAGATGTTTGCATTCTTCTTCTCTTGTATTTAGATTTACAATAGTTTCCCCTAACTAATCCTTTAGATTGTTGATCTATTTTTCATCTTCTTTGACTTTTTATAATTTATTTTTTTCTTCTTCATGCTTTCCTATCTTGATTATGACCTTTTCATACTCATATTTTAGGAAAACAAGATTAGTCTTTAATTGATTAATTTCAACTTCTTTAGCTTTCATGTTTGAATATGCAGTCTCCATCTGAATTATGAGAACTTGGATAGTCTCATTATCACTCTTAGCTCATTTAGCCATCTCATCCTTTATTCTACATGCTTGTTTTATCAAACTTCCCTAAAAATAAATTACTTGTGCTTCAAGACCTTTGATCAAATTTTTCATCTTATGATTCTTCTTTTTATTCTCCTTTAGTTCACCAAGTGCACTCATGAACTTAGCTTTTACATCAACTTATTCTTCCTTGCTTCCATCTTCTCTAATGTTATGGCAAGCTTATTTATCAACCATGATTTCCTCTTCTTTTGAACACAAAGTTATCTTGGCATCTATTAACTGAACCTTGAGATCATTGATAATATTCTCATCCTATTTTTCATCTTTATTAAAAGTACATATTTGTTCTTCAAGTTTCTTGATCATATTATTCCACTATTGATTTTCTTTCTTTAATTACTTAGCCATCTTTGTACCTACTTAGGATCACCTTTAAGCTATTAATATTCTTCCAAAGGACTGGATCTGATACCAATTGTTAGAGGTACAAACACTGAGAGAGGGGTGGAGGTGAATCAATGAGCCCAAATAATCTAACTTAAATTTTGGTCTTTTCAAACTCTTAATTAATTACCATAAGAATTCATGAAGCATACACAACATTCACATCAATGAGCAAGAGAGACAATGCAAGATCAATCACATAACATAAGATATACATGGGAAACCCTCTTGGGGGAGAAAACCCACTGGAACCTATAATTGGACTACTATCCTATAATACTAAGATCCAATTTAGACCATCTACAAATTATTAAGGAACTAAAATCCCTATTTAGTGAGATTACATTCCCACAAGGTGACACTATACATGTCTAGCTAAGTTGTAACAACAATCAAACCTTTTAGGGTGTTTCACCTTACAAGGAGGCTACAACCACCTTAAATTCTAAGATTCCATAACAACACCTATAAACACATCCACCTTTTCACTGATGTCTTCAACGCTTGATGATGGAGCATTGATTATCACTCTTCATGTTTGCTCATGCTCAAATAATAAGAACATTACTCTGCTAATAAAATTATGACTTACATGTCATACAAATATTTCTCAATCTATTCTAATCTTCAACTCAGCCTCAAGTCACTTTACCCCTTCATCGATCCATAATTCACACACACAAGCCTCTCTCAAACAACCTCTTGAGCATACTCACCCATTATACCTCTTCTAGGCTTACTAGGTCCAATGACCTATATGATCACCTTGATCAAACTAGCATGTCTAATCATCTTCACTCTTTATTGGTATTTTCTAACTTATACCTTCTCTTTCAAAGTTTATCTCCTTCACTTGGCGCCAAACTCATACTTCCTCATGCTAGTCTTACAAAAACCTAGAAATCACCACCCTTGATTTCACTATTTTTAGAGCAATCATGATAACAACCAGCTTGGTTGGCTTTTAGGCATTCCTTAACCCTTAGGGAAACTATCACAGAAAGACACATATCAAAAAAATCTTCATAGGTTGGCCATAGCATATATGAGTCACACTTAAGGAAATACACCTTTTAATAAGGCCCTTATAGTCCTTATAGGTCTCATGTAAACCTATTCACTCATTTAGCATTCCCTCAAGCAAAAAAAGAACACAATACCACTTTAAAACACATGGTTCAACTCCTTATGTCCCCGTAAACATCTCAAATGATCATAGTCATCTTATCTCACCTTTACATATGTACAAATAACTCAAACAGAGGCTTAGTGTACATAGTCACCATGAACGAACACATAATCAACTTCTTAATAATTTTTCATACTCAATACAGATTAATCACACCTCTAAAATTCATATAGATCATCTTCATGGAGTATACAACATTCCCCAATATCTAAGTCATCATGAAATATCGAAACAACATCAATACAAGATCAAACATTCTTCTCAGGTCACTTGAAAAATAAACATGAACACATAGTCAACTTCTAAGCTTAATATAATTGATTTTACACACTTATATATCATTAAATTAGGTTCATTAGATGTTCCATGTATTTCTCTTCATCTTTTATTTTTATAGTAATATAAACTTTTATTTCTATTGAAAGATATGGATAAAATACAAAGCTCTAGTTTTTTTGTGTTAAATTCAAATATTTGAATTCAAACGTTCACAATTAAACTTTGACTACTTTTCAATCATCTCGTGTCCTCACTTCTTAGATCAAAAATGCACCATCAATCTTGTTTAAAAATTAATGCATAATCTACCAAATCTACATGTTAAACATCTTATAGTTGACCACATCTCATGCAATATGGATAATTTGACTCAACATGATCTGTTGATCTCTATAGATCAATCAGGTCATTAATTATCAACACTCATCATTCGATTAATCTGTATGAGCTCCTACTCACCATTGGATCATTATCATATACCTTTGCTCAGTCATTAAACATCATGCACCTATCCTCATCTTGCTTCTTTATAAAATTTTAGAGTAATGCATACTATCGATCTTCATTGAGATTTAACTCATTCAAAAATGACTATGGGGACCCTTTCAATATTCTTAAGTATCCTTTTTTCACCTTAATAAATTCTTCTACACTTTGACACAAGATCTCAAATTTTAACCAGATGATCTCCTCAGATAGGAGAATCCAACCATGTGACATACTACTTTTGGAACCTTTGCATATGATAGATATAATGCCATTAAAATTTCTTCTCAAAATCTTCTCTCACAGAGCCAACTATGTCAAAACCTACTTGAGAAGATAACTTTGAGCATTCATAACTTTTTTTGCACTTTAGTGCATGATCTAGAATTTAGTGAAAATTAACTATGATTAAAAATGATAAAACCCATATGATCAATTTCTCTTGGTGGCTTTACAAGTGAAAAATATAACACCATAAAAAAGCTCACTTGGTTCTTCTTGCAACATTGTAAAATTGGCTAAGTATGGGAAAACACAATCAAACTACCTAGGAACCCAACTTTATATATGCATATCTTTAGATGTTCTACATCACATGATCTAAAAATTAGCACAAATAAACTAGGCAAAAAAATGAACAAACCCATATGATCATTTTATCTTGACACTTTCACGTGTGTGAATGTTGACCTCATCAACATGCTTACTCAACTCTTTTTGGCCAACTGTAAATTTGGCTATGGGAAAATAATGAATTTTGGCTGAGAAGAAAACTTTTCACCCTTATAAATTTGATCAAACTTATATGAATGACTTGAGATATGAATCATAATAACTAGGGACTAATATGATCACAACCATATGACCAAATCCCCTTGACTCATTCTCATGTGGCAATGGTGATGTCATCAAATTGCCAACTGATATTTTATGCTACTAGACTCAAAGTTTCTAGATGAAAACTATGATCAACCAAATGAATTCCACTTTTGCACACAATATCTCAAAGCATAGATAGAATATTATGGACTTCTTTCATATGCTCCAATCACCATATTAATCCTTGAACATATCTAACCATGTCAATACTAAATATCAACCAAGCCACCTTTAAACATAAAAGAACGAGCACCTTGCACACTTTTTCATTATCACTTAGGCTATCAAATCAATTCATCCACTCACTAGAGCATCTATATTGCACCACCATGAAATCATCATGACAACTCTCCAACATCACCATCAAGAATAGATACCATGTTCCCTAGATAGTCTATATTTTATATCAACTATAACATGCTAAATAATTTATAAAATTGAATATACATTTGATATATCACCACTTAAGGATTAAATAAGAGGACATATTAAATACAAAATTCAATACAAGGCAAGGGTTATATGAATGGTTGGTATTACCATTTGGGTTACATGACGCCCTAGCTAATTTCAAACATTTGATGGATGAGGTATCAAGACCATTTATAGATTATTTTTTTATAGTCTATTTAGATGATATTATTGTTTTTAACATAACTTATGATGTAAATATTATTTGATTGAAACAAATTTTAAATTTTTTTAAGGAGAACAAGTTATTCAAACAATCACTTTTATATTTTGGGCATGTGGTTGGAAATGAGAAGTTAAGAATTGATTTGGTAAAAGTAGAGACCATCATAAAATGGTATAAGCCTTCCAATATGACAAAAACAAGAATAATTATATGTGTAATTAAGTATTTGAGGAATTTCATCCAACCTTTCTCTTCCATAACTTCACCTTTGCATGCATTTACAATAGGGAAAATATTTTATTTGGGGTATGAAATAAGAACATGCATTTGTTGAGTTTAAATGTAAGATTAACTATGATTTATTTTTATCTTTACCTAACTTGAAACATTATTTTGAGGTAGAAATAGATGTTATTTTTAGACACATAATTTAACATTTAAGATGAAATAGTGTTTGTGACCACCCTTTTATGCACTTCGCTCATGACTCATTTCATAGTCTTTTAGTTATTTTACTTCACTTTATATGTGGATGACCCATTCTTATAAGAAACTAATGTTATCAAAATGTCCCTATTCCTCATTCAAAACAACTCAAGCTTATCCCCTAACTAATCCATCCTCCCAACTCAAATATATTTTATGTTAGGACAACAACACACCGTTTGGACTATCCTAATCCATGGTCTTGTACATTTCCATTGGTCACATCCTCTCCCCAAATAAAGACTAGTTACTCATTTTTAAATTCATTTAATAGGTTGTCCTACATGTTTAACAAGCCATATCTAAAGCAATTCCATATGGATCACTATAAAAGAACATTTTCAAGTCATTTTACACATAAGAGGATCATACATTGAAAAGCACTATAATTCTAATTGCATATTAAGAGAAAATTTCATATTTCTCCCAATTATGAATACATAATACATAAAGCTCTAATAACCCTTATTTTATAAATTTTTTGGTGAGTTAGGAGACTACTTACCTAAATGAGTCAAACTAATTTTGAGCTTACTAAGTTTGAAAATATGATAAATGAGGAAAGTATTAAAGAAAACACAACCTTAGCTAGAAAAATAGAGTGTAGAACTATATCAGGGACCAAAATTGACTTGGAGGCTCTATTTATTAAGTACAAATAAAAAACATGGATTTCCAAGCTCTCCAAATAGGATCACTTTAGTTGGATAGGAGAGCATGGCACTTTTATCCTGATGGAGTGTTGATATTTGGAAGGCAATGGAGCTCTGAGATTTATGTGTTAGGTTTACCTTTGACTGTGTGTTTCATGAACCATGTGGGAGCTTCCAATCTATCACAAAAACCATTATGTATCTTCTCCTTCACTTGAAACCCTAGCTCAATGGATAATTAAAACAAATGTAATCACAAGGTAATAAGGCATTAACAATTGAATTTTTCTCTTGACCTCAAC